>OFHU01001251.1:0-24857 GCA_900245905.1 Lacerta viridis
AAAGAAATAACCATCAAACCTACCCACCAACCAACCATTATTCCATTGCATTTGAGATTGTATTGCTGGCTTGACCAGCTGGGCTCAGGTGGGTTCCAAGCTGGAAGTAGAAAGGTTACTACTCTGCAGGCATGTCGATTATGTAATCCTCAATAAGTACCCCATGGCAGTATATGTCCTGGAGTAAAATTCTCAATAACTTTGGGGTAAACTTCAATCCTAAAAAAAAAAAAAAAGCTCAACAGCTTTGGGGTGAAATTGAAGGGGAAAAAAGCTCTTTGAAGAAAGTCTGGGCACCCCTAGCCTAAAGAGTTTTGCTTTGCCTGTAAATCAGCAAAAGCCTTCTGGGAAATGATTTATAATGAGATTTAAAAAATGTTTAAAATAACGTTTGCTTAAAAAAAAACCAGAGGCTTTCTTATTAGGTATAATAGGAGAAGAGATTCCGGAAGGGAAAAGGGTCCTATTTATGTACATGATGACAGCGGCAAGAATGATATATGCCCAGGGCTGGAAGGAAGAGAGAACCCCATCGAAAGAATGGATATCGAAACTGATGGACTATGCAGAAATGGTGAGATTGACTGGGAAGATTAGACACCAAGAAGGCATTTAAAAAAATAATAATGAATGGATTAACTATATAGAATACATGAAAGAGCATTGTAAACATTTAAAAACATTAGCAGGATTAGATTGGCATTTGTAATATAATTGGTAAAGTGTATTGAAAAAGGAGATTTAGAGATTGGATGAAATTATTTAGTCGCAGAAAAGATGAGAGATAAAAAGATAGAAACTGGGGAAGGGGGAGAGGGAAGTCTGGGGGTTGGAAGAACCCCTATATAAATATTGAAATTGTTATGGATGAATGCAATAAATATTGTATGCAAAAATCTTTAAAGTAAAAGAGTTTTGCTTTGTTGCATGAGTTTTTGTCGAAAATTTTAAGTGGGCTGCGAAGGGGAGGAAGTCGTCCTCCAGGGCACCTGGTGCTTGTACTTCTGAACTAAGCAAGTTGGGCGGACTGAATCTGCCACAGTGCCATTTGGCTTTCTTCAATGTTTGGCATGTAAGGTATCTCAGGCGGATCAGTTTCCACTTTGTAAAGCTTGTGGAGTTTGTCGACAGGGGAAGAAGAAGAAGAAGAAGAAGAAGAAGAAGAAGAAGAAGAAGAAGAGGAGGAGGAGGAGGAGGAGGAGGAGGAGGAGGAGGAGGAGTTTGGATTTGATATCCCGCTTTATCACTACCGAAGGAGTCTCAAAGCGGCTAACATCTCCTTTCCCTTCCTCCCACAACAAACACTCTGTGAGGTGAGTGGGGCTGAGAGACTTCAGAGAAGTGTGACTAGCCCAAGGTCACCCAGCAGCTGCATGTGGAGGAGAGGAGACGCGAACCCGGTTCCCCAGATTACGAGTCTACCACTCTTAACCACTACACCACATTGGTCAGTCAGCAAGCAAGCAAGTACTTGGGTAACAAAACATCCTGCACCCTGCAGCGTGGGGGGAAATATTCCTTCCTTCCTTCCTTCCTTCCTTCCTTCCTTCCTTCCTTCCTTCCTTCCAAACATGGCTGAGTGGAAGTATCAGCAGGGCAGTGTGTGTTTGTGTATGTGTACAAGCCAAGGGAGGGAGAACAGGGTTATAGGGAAAATAAATGAGACTCCCCTAAAATTAATTGTTTGAAGCAAGTGTCGTACTCAGCTGTGAATTCTGAAATGATTATTGGATTTGTAGGCGGATGAGGAGCACGGTGGGTCGGTGCACGATTAATATCTTATTGATAGTGGATTAAGTGAATGAGATCAAATCTTTAACCCAGAGAAGATGCAGTTTATCAATTTGTCACCAAAATGTAGCAGTAATATGTGTGTGCTTGTGTGGCCTACGATCAATAGATTAGTAAGCACTTCCTTTGTAGCAGTGCTCCAGTAAAAGCAGGAGCCTTTTTCCAGGGGACGATATTGCCAGCAAGAGATTAGGTCAGGAGGGACAATACACTTCTCCAAGGCAAAGCAAGATGTGGCTCCATTGGTCCAATCTCTTGACAAGGTGCCTGTCAGGCAGTTCAGAATAAGGCTGATGGATAGGTGGCCATGTTTTGGCTTGGGGACTTCAGTTTCAAAAGAAGCCTTCCCAATGTTTATGTTGTATTGGAAGAGCAGCAGAGTCTCCTATTCTGCGGTGTGGCATATAGTGATACAGACAATCCTGGTTTTGTGCAGGGGTTCTGTCCCGGACCCTCGTGTGCGTTCTGTCAGGAAACGTCCTACTCACAAGTAGGACCTTGGCAGAGCACATGTCCGACTGGCATATTCCCTCCCTCCTGGATGATCGTTCGGGAGCTTCTTAAGCATTCCTCAGCCCGAACATCACAATGACCGATGCCAGAAGACATCGGCACACTTAGGGATCCACAGAGGTTTGCGCAGTTGCGTAACAGAACTCAGCAACTCAGCATATAGGCTAATCTACTTTATTTACATATAAACACACAGAGAGCTCTGAAACATGGCTTCCTCTCTCCCTAGCATCAGGCAGCAAAGAGCAAAGGACAAAAGTCCCACTTCAGGAAACACATCCTGTCTTCGGTCACTTCCCACTTCCCACTCTGTGGAATGAAAACACCGTCATGTGATAGACAACAATCCCATGACTGCACACGGGGAATGAATCCCCACCCTGCCACTTTTCTTTATGACATTTTGGGGTTACTTCCAGGTTCGGGGCCCGTGTGACCGTGTGTCATTCAGATGCGCCTAAATCGGGAGTTGTCCGTAGTTGTTACAAAACCTGCACTGACAGAATCAAAGCAGCCAAGAACATGCAGCGAAGAAATTTTAGCCGATTAATTGACAACACTTGCATATAGGTACAAACACTACTTCAGAAGGTAGAATTTTGGATTATGTCATTGCAGGTACCATTTTTGGAGAGGCATTCCCTCCTGTGTATTAGAAAAGGAAGGATGCCTCTATTAAGGTGGTTTCTGCCTCTGCAGTTTTTTTAAGCACTTTCATTAAAAACTGTCTATCTCTGTATATAACAGCTATAGCCTGATTAATTTGGGGGATGCTTTTAGTCGATGAACCAAATAATCAATTAAACCTTGCAGTCCTAGAAATAATACATACAACATAATGAGTGTCCCAGATTTCTACTTTCCAAACTTATGATGAAGGCCTCTTACTTCAAGCACTGCAGAATTGATGTCCTCCTTAATTCTTAAACTTTGATTTGACAGTCCTAGCCCCCCTGTGTTATGTTTTGAAGTAATTGAGTACTCCTGCAAACCTTTCCTGTGCCTCAAAATGGGACATGAGAATGATTTATCGGCTACGTGCACCAATGACAAGATTCAGTTTGGATAGTGCCTGCCACGTTACAGGTTAACATGTCCAGAAGTTTTTGTGCTGGACCCATTTAAAGTTGGCTTTTTAAAAAAAGTTTGAGGCAGAATTGGGTGAAATTTGCTGGCAATATCATGCCTCCTGAGGGGCTGTATCTCAAGTTTCAGAACGATTGTTATGGTAAGAGCAGCTATTCCTACAGTTCTGGAGCGGGTACAAAAGGAATAACTTAATCTACCCTAGCGTTTTGCGTGGAATTGCACACAATTTTCCCTGGCTAAGAAATTGTCCCTGGCTAATAAACCTGCCAAATTGCAGACAAATGGGTCTTAAAACTTTTGCACCAGGCACCCTTAAAGATGATTAAGGGGGAAGTGAGAAAGAAGAGGTAAAACCCCACCCTCAAATTACAAGCTTGACCTACCAGTCACCAGAAAGCTTTCCCTCTGCCCTCTCCACAATATGGTGTTTACTCTCGCTTCCCCCATTACCCTGGTGATACCTTTATATGGTAAGCTTAAAAACATTACTTTTTTTTTGGAGGCCTGAATCACTGAGGTACCACAAGTGCCTCAGGACTTCCTGCTTCAGCTACTGTTGTCTATGCTCTGGTTAGATTACTGCAATGCATTATACGTAGGGCTGCCTCTGAAGACGGTTCGGAAACTCCAGCTGGTGCAGAATTCAGCGGCCAGGTTGCTCACCGGAGCAAGACGGTTTGAGCATACCGCACCAATCCTGGTCTGATTGCACTGGCTACCAGTGAGTTTCTGGGCCCAATTCAAAGTGCTGGTTTGGACCTGTAAAACCTGAAATGGCTCAGGACCGCAATACCTCAAGGACTGCCTCTTTCCAGATGAACCTACCTGGACCCTGAGATCATCTTCTGAGGCCCTCCTTAAAGTGCCTCCTCTTTTTGAGAGGTCCAGAGGGTGGCAACACGAGAACGGGGCCTTCTCTACAGTGGCTCCCCATCTGTGGAATGCTCTCCCCAGGGAAGTTTGGCACCTTCATTATACACCTTTAGGCGCCAGGCAAAAATGCTCCTTTTTAACCAGCCCTTTGGTTGATCTGATTGACATACTTTGCCCTTTTAAAATGTGTTTTTTTTGTGGGGGAGTGGCTATTAGGTTGTCATTTATATTTTTAGTATGTATGTTGTAGCTTTGATTTTATTCTGTGGACCGCCCTGAGGCCCCTGGGTGTAGGTCCTTATATAAATTCTAATAATAATAATAATAATAATAATAATAATAATAATCCCACCTTCTACAGATCCCATTTCATCTCTGACAAGCCTGAAACTCCTTCTGACGTGCCCCACTTCAGGCCAGAATTTGTTCCAATGCAATGTATACACACCTTAGAGTTTATATGTCCAGCAAGACACTAATGTGCTGGGCTATCCTATTCTCAGCTAATTGAGTCACAGAACATCCTGCCCAAGACCTGAAGAATTCTGGATTGATTGGGAAGTGCTTAGAAAACAGTCTAAGGGGGTCAGCAAGGCTTACTGGGCATGGGCCAGATCACTCCTCCATGGGCTGGGCCGACGCAGTGCGACTCTGGAATTCACGTCTCCACATGTCCGCTGTGTGGGAGCTTGCTTCTGCACATGCCCAGATGTTGAAAATCGCACCTGTGCAGAAGCCTGCGCGGAAGCGATTTCTGGAGACGCGGAAGAGAGTGCCCGCGCCGCACTGCGGCAGTCTAGCTCAGCATGCGGAGACTCGCCGAGCGTGCGGCTCAGTTCGAGAGCAACTCATGGGCCGGTTAAATGGCCTCCATGGACCGCTTCTGGCCCATGGGCCTTAGGTTGCTGACCCCTGGTCTAAGTCAACCCCGTTGGGCACACTTTTCCTTTGTTTCCCATATCCAGCTGATCTTCATGACCTGCTGGCCTAGTTTGTCAACCCCAGATGGAGGAAGAAGAAGGAGTAAACGGGGGCTGGAAGACTGGCCACCCAAGGGTGAAGGAAAGACTGTCCTTGTGACTCTAGATGTCAGAGAGAGGTAAGCTGAACTGCCAGCTCTCTCCCCCTTCCCTCCAGCAGAGCACCACATTGGGGAGAAGGGAGGATTTTGACCAGCCCGAGAGAGGGGCTGAAGAGGAGGAGAAGGCAGTGGAGCTGGAGGCAGAGGGAGAAGACACAGCATTGCTGCCAAGAGCCGGGTGGGATCAGACACATCCGGCCGGCCGGAGTGTGTTTGCGAGAGTCCTGTGAGTGAGCTTGCCCTCGGTGGGTGGGGTGTGCCAATTGTCAGGACATCTTTGTTGCTCTCATTTGGTTGCGAACATGTTGTATTGCTCATGAATCTTGCAATCTCGACTCCTGGACTTTATGCCAAGTCTTTAACGCCTTTTTTCCATTACTGGAAACTCCTTTTCCTTACTCTTATGTAAGAAGCACTGTTGTGGCATTTTGCTGACAAGAGCTTCACGCTGATTATCGTCTCATGGGAGGATGCAGATTTGGACAAATGGTGATATTAGGATATTAGGGAACGGGCTAGCTGTAAAATATTTTGTGAAATGAATGACTTTCATGAGAGGGGAACATGAGAGGGGAAGGAGGAGGTTTGGGGGGCTTTCTGAATAGGAGAATAATTCTTCTCCAGCTTAGATTCCAAGCCAAGCTGAAGAAGAACGAAGAGGAGATGGAGGTAATGTTTGTTTTATAGTGGAGGCAAGTGTTATGGACCACAGAGACTTGTTTTTCCAGATCACGCAACATTGTTCATTATTGCCTTAGGCATTCTGCGCTGCCAGATCAAAACTCCCTAGCTCCAGTACCTTACACAGCTTTCCACAACAGCTTCTTATCGCAATAGTGGAGAAAAGGCTTTTTTTACCATGCTTTTTCCTGCAGTGACCCCCGGTGGTGGTAACAAGGAGTTAAGAGCTATACCCTCTAACTTCGAAAGACCGGCTCGAGAGCTTGCTTATTGAGTTAGACCCTAGGTCTATCTAGGCCAGTGGTGGCGAACCTATGGCATGTGTGCCCAAGTGGGCACTCAGAGCCCTCTCTGTGGGCATGTGTGCCATCGTCCCAGCAGAAAACGCTCCCTAGAGCACTCGCCGCCCGCAGCGGTGTCGGGGGGAGTTGCGCGCCCCCCATGCCGCTGTGAGCAGGGAACGCACCAAAAAAGCTTCACAACCCTGGGCAACCCCTCCCCAAAAATCTCAACAACTTTGGGCAATCCTCCCCCCATTTTCTTAAAGTTTGGCCAAACTGCGGGAGGCAGTGGAGGATAGGGGTGCCTGGCGTGCTCTGGTCCATGGGGTCACGAAGAGTTGGACATGGCTGAATGACTGAACAACAACAACATACGGAAAAATACTGCAAATTTTCGTGTTGGCACTTTGCGATAAATAAGTGGGTTTTGGGTTGCAGTTTGGGCACTTGGTCTCTAAAAGGTTTGCCACCACTGATCTAGGCCATCAGTTTCCAAGTGCAACTGCAACAGGCGGACTCTCCTTTCAGTAGAGGCCAGCCGATGTCTTTGGAAGTGCACAAGCAGGAAGCAGGAGCGATAAACTTTCCCTACAGGATCTGGTGAAATAGAGGCATTCAGTGTATGGTATATGGAAAAGGGAATTCATAGTATAGTGAATAGTAAGTAAAGTGACCTGTCCACTCTACACGGTCCTTTTGCCCACTTTGCCCAAGATGTGAAAGGGATAAGGCAAGGGGGAGAAACTAAGTTAAAAAGTGAGTGTGTTGGGGGACAAAGTAACATTGAAGCTGCTATTTACGGCGTTTCTGTTCAGTTCAAAAATGTATGGAATATCTACATATTGGAGAGTGGAAGGGGGAGAGGGGAATTGTACGAGTATTAAAAAAACACACACACACAATAAAATGCTAATAACAAAAAAGGAATAGGAATAATTTATTATTGGCCAAGAACATTTTCCAACATACTTGGAATTTGTTTCGGCTACATTGCAATGTAAACATACAGACACTGTTCCTCTCACAATACAAAGAAGCAAAGAAACCCCACCCATAATTTACCTCCCCTTCAGCTATACAACTACGAATTTAACAATTTAATGGCACAAGGGAAAAAACTATTCTTGTGCCTGGCCGATTTTGTATATGAAGTCCTGTAGCGACGTCCAGATGGAAGTAAATCAAGCAGATGATGACCGGGATGTAAAGGATCTGCTACAATTCTCTCTGCTCTCTTCCTAACTCGGGTATCATAAATTGTCTCTATTGAAGGAAATGCATATTTACCTGGATTATATATCTGAGCATCTCTGCAACTCATATTGCATTTTAATCTAGAGTCTTCATAACATGTTTCATACCATCAAGCTTTCCACACTTGTTCTTGGCCTGATGGATGTCATGTGACAGATCACAGCCCCATAGCCAGATTTTTTTTTCTTTTAGGGGAATCGTCTTCTTTAATTTGTGACGTATTTGATAACGCCAGCTTCCGTTTCATGAATGACAGCTTGCCTTAAGGACGGGAGAGAAATAAGAATGGGGCCCTCTGAAAAATTCAGTGAATAAGACAGGGCCTTTTGGGGCTTTTATATAGCAACCAGTTTTAAAGTTTCCCCTTGATTGTCCAGCAGGAAGGGAAATCTAAAGTGGGGTGCAGATCTAGCTTGCTCTCCCGCTGCTTGAGCGTTCTACTTACTCGTGAGTAGAATGCTTGAACTACAGAGGATCTTGCTTTGTGCTGCCGCCTAAAGATGCTGGAAGTCATGTTTCGGAGAGAGCCCTGTCTTGAACCCCGCTGTCGTCTGTCAACCGGGAAGCCTTTCTAGGAGATTGACAGGCTCAGAATTCCCTTCCTGGAACCACCAGACCTGGCAAATGCTCCCCACTCCTGCCCTGACTTCTCCCAGCCAAAGGTTGTGTGTGTGGAGTACAGCGAGCCAGAAAGAGTCCTTTAGAGGAGGGGCATTGGGAGAACTCAGCATCCCGCCGGCTTCCCAGTGCACCTCTCGCCAAGCAAAGTGTGAAGAGAGGCCAAGTTTTCCATAGTTGTCCTATGATTCACACCGCACTTCCTCTCCTTGCCCTTTCGGGGGCACCGGCTTGCGGCTAATTAACACATTCAGGGGTTCTGCTCAAGCAGAAAGGCCAGGAGGGTGCTTGTCTGATGAGAAGGATTGGGGAACTGACCCAGGAAAAAGACGGGGCAACGCTCTGCCTGCGTCCCATTCTTCCCCCCCTCCCAGCAAGTCAGGTTTGCTCTTCTTTACAGCCATAGAAACGCTGCCCTCTGGGCAGCTTTCATTTACCTGACCCCAGGTGCCCCCTCCAAGGGTAAAGAGAGTTTAACTATTGAGCAACAGCGACGACAAAAAAATTAGCAGGAAGCGCAAAAGGAATTGCTGAGCCGGCTTTGCCTCTGACCTCCGCCACCTTCTCCCGCGCAAATGGGAAGATGCAAATCTCTTTGAATGGAGGTGACTCCGCATCTCCGTGCAGAGAGTGCGTCAAGCCAAGGTGGGCCGCTGGGGTCTCCCCATGAAGTGAAGCCCTTTGCGAGGCTCCAGGGGGAGATGCGTCGGCTCCAGCCTCCTTTCATGGCTTCCTGGTTCTGCTCGACAGACTGTCTCATTGTCTTCCCTCTGAATGGGTCTGTCTGTCTTTTAATTAGGGATTTCGCTCTGCGCAAGAGCCCTTCACAGGCCAGGCTCCTTAGCCTCTCTTTAGCGTTCTCTGTTCCTTTCCAATTTTCTGCCCCAATTTGACAGTCTAATTTCTCCTTGACTTCCAGCAGGAAGGAAGAGGGAAAGCGAGCGAAGCAGAAAAGAACCTTACGTCTGGCCCTTTATAGGGGCGAGGAAGTAGCCGGCGCAGGAAAGTTCTGGAACTCATCCTTGACAGTCAAGGCCTCCTCCAAAGATCAGGGCCAGACCTTGGCATTCACTGCCACATTCCATGCCAGCTCATCCTTACAAGCCCGCTGTCTCCTCCCTGTCCCCTCAGGCTTGTCTCATGCTTGGGGAACATGTTCTGCAAGGGCCTAGCAGTTGCCATGCATTCTCCTCCATCTCCTCAGTTTTGGGAGAGTCTTTGCTCCTCGGTTATGGCAGCTCGGATGACCGAAATTTCCGAGCTGTCTTCAGACAGCCCCACATCAGTCCCATCCACAACATTCCTTTAAAGTACGTAAAGTCCCAAAGAATCCTGGGAACTGTAGTCTGTTTAAGGGCATTGGAAATTGTAGCTCTGTGAGGGGTAAACTACAGTTTGAAGGATTCTTTGAGGGTCTTGAACTTAATCTGTTCTGGGAGTCTGTTTGACTCCTGAAATGGTTTGAAAACCAAGGCGCGGCTTCCGGTTGGCTGCAGGAGCTTCCTGCACTCAACCGAAAGCCGCGGAAGACACGTCGGACATTCGGCTTCTGAAAGGTTTTCGCAAATCGGAACACTTACTTCAGGTTTTGCAGTGTTCGGGAGCCAATTTGTTTGACAACTAAGCCATTTGGGAACCAAGATACCACTGTAGTCATGTTTGGAAATGGCTACAGCATGACACTCCAGACGGGTCTGATCAATTGCCTGGTCAGCAGCGGTGATGGTGAGGGTCATCTCACGATGGTCTCATGCTGCCTTTCACACAGCAATTCTTCTAGAGCCGGGCCGTGTTGGAAAATAACAGCGCGCTCCAAAATGTGCCGTGTGAGGCAGAGTGTTCAGCCGGCCTCATGCACAAGCTATGAGTACATAAAGGCAGCAGGAAGCAGAAAGAAGGGCTATTAAATAAAATGTACGGGGAGGAGCTATGTATGACACAGGAAGATTGTACACTGAGATAAAGGATGTGGGTATGAGCCTCTTGGACTTGCTGATCAGAAGGTCGGCAGTTCGAATCTGCACGACAGAGTGAGCTCCCGTTGCTCTGTCCCGGCTCCTGCCAACCTAGCAGTTCGAGAGCACACCAGTCCAAGTAGATAAATTGGTACTGCTGTGGTGGGAAGGTAGACGGTGTTTCCATGCGCTCTGGCTTCCGTCACAGTGTTTCGTTGTGCCAGAAGCGGTTCAGTCATGCTGGCCTCATGACCCGGAAAGCTGTCTGTAGACAAACGCCGGCTCCCTCGGTCTGAAAACGAGATGAGCGCCGCAACCCAGTGTACAATCTTCCTGTGTTATTATTATCTTCCTGTGTTATTATTATTTGTACCCCGTCCATCTGGCTGGATTTCCCCAGCCACTCTGGGCGGCTTCCAACAAAAATCAAATACATTAAAATATCACACATTAAAAGCTTCCCTAAACAGGGCTGCCTTCAGATGTCCTCTAAATGTCTGGTAGTTGTCTATCTCTTTGACATCTGAAGGGAGGGAGTTCCACAGGGTGGGCGCCACTACCAAGAAGGCCCAGTCGCCTTTGACTGGACTTAACTGTTCAGGGGTCCTTTACCGTTTTACCTTACACTGAGATCCCTTAGGACCTCTAGTTGGATATCTGCGGCTTATCAGTGGTTGCACTGGCCCTCCTTCAAGATCTACCAGCTTGGATACACGTCCATGCTTTGGTGATACTCAGCAGAACGGCATCCTTGTGCAATCGTCCACTCAGCAGCATGCAACCCCCTGCTGCAGCTTCATATGCATACAGATCCCCAACCTTAGAAGTGGTTAATTTGGTAAGATTTCTGTGGTTGCTGAATGGCCTCTTCAAAGAGCAACAGGCCCGTGACAAGCATGTTCAAAGTAAGTGGTGTGGTTTTGATGTCTTGCCTGTTGTTTCCACCTTGTCTGCTACAATCTGTATTACTATATGAACACGAAGAATGCTACTCAATAGGAATGACCCATGGTGCCGGGTTAATTCTGTTTACAAAAGAATAAATATTATAGCAGTGGCTTATAAGAGAGAATCAATAGCTTCCTTTCACTAGGTGATCCCTTCATGTCTTCTCAAATTGATTTGCTCCCCCCCACCCACCCAGCAGCACATCAGCATAACGCCATGGCTATCTATTACAGGGTGACGGGGGGGTCAGGCGATTATTGAAGTATATCTGAATTTACAATATTAACGACTAGCTACGGAGTGTCCGGAGGTTCGTGGTGAATTAATTATCTGTTTAAGAAGCCATGAAGAAATCAATCAATGAAAATTTCTCACTCTTCTGAGAGAGCGAGGGAGCTTGTCAATTCTTCTTCTTGGTGTTTTTTTGTGTTTTTTTAAAAAACCAAAACAAAAAAAAACCCCTTGTATTACATTTAAAGAGACAGGATTTGCTTTTCAGGAGGTTGCTCTGCAGATGTGATTGGCTTCGCCTTGGTACGCCTCTTTGCTGATCATGTGCAAGAGGGCACACAGTACAAAGTGGGTACTGTGAAAGAAACACATGGGGCTCAGTGGAAAGGACATCTCTCTCTCTCTCTCTCTCTCTCTCTCTCTCTCTCTCTCTCTCTCTCTCTCATCACCCCCAGTAGCCACAAAGGAGTGGGTGAAGTCATAAAGGTAAAGAGACCCCTGACCATCAGGTCCAGTCGTGTCCGACTCTGGGGTTGCAGCGCTCATCTCACTCTATAGGCCAAGGGAGCCAGCGTTTGTCCGCAGACAGCTTCCGGGTCATGTGGCCAGCATGACAAAGCCACTTCTGGCAAACCAGAAACGCCGTTTACCTTCCCCGCCGGAGCGGTCCCTATTTATCTACTTGCACTTTGACGTGCTTTCGAACTGCTAGGTGGGCAGGAGCTGGGACTGAGCAACGGGAGCTCACCCCGTGGCAGGGATTCGAACCGCCGACCTTCTGATCAGCAAGCCCTAGACTCTGTGGTTTAACTCACAGCGCCACCTGGGTCCCTGGGTGAAGTCATAGAATCATAGAATTGTAAAGTTGGAAGGGATCACAAGGGCCATCGAGTCCAACCCTCTAGAATGCAGGAATCTTTCTTGACACTCAAACCCACAACCATGAGATGAAGAGTATCCTGCTCCACCAACTGAGCTATCCCTCAGTTTCTGGAGTGATGCTATGCTGCTAAGAACACCAAAGGAGCCTGCAATGGCCCATGAAGACTATCATCCTGTTCTCACAGTGGACAACCCTCTCTCTTAGAAGGCACAGAACTCTGCCTGGGGCCTATTCCATCACCACTGGAAAAGAGCCAATCAGAAGAAAAGTGGCGAGAGCTGTGAATGGCTACAGAAGCGAAGCAAGTACTCGAGACCTTCATATCTGCTACTGGCAGTGAGGTTGCCATCTACAGAACTGCTTTGGTCCCAGCCATTTTGCTAGATCTTAAAGGGATCTTAAGGGGAAGGAGAAGAGGGGAAACTGGGCTGAGGTGCAAACAGAGTTGCCTGCCCAGGGAAGGAAAGATGGAACGAAGGTACAGCGCTGCCAAAGGTAAGGTGTGGCAATGGCTATGTTGGGAGAAAGCCGAAAGCCAAGGGTGCAGGGACAGCAGAGCTGAGCTGTATCCAAGTCCCATCCCCTGGACTAGAATCTATTATTCTTAGGTAAAGGTAAAGGGACCCCTGGCCATTAGGTCCAGTCGTGTTCCGACTCTGGGGTTGCGGCGCTCATCTCGCGTTACTGGCCGAGGGAGCCGGCGTACAGCTTCTGGGTCATGTGGCCAGCATGACTAAGCCGCTTCTGGCGAACCAGAGCAGCACACGGAAATGCCGTTTACCTTCCCGCCAGAGCGGTACCTATTTATCTACTTGCACTTTGACATGCTTTTGAACTGCTAGGTGGGCAGGAGCAGGGACCGAGCAACGGGAGCTCACCCCATGCAGGGATTCGAACCTGCCGACCTTCTGATCAGCAAGCCCTAGGCTCTGTGGTTTAACCCACAACAATTTGGCCATGATGCTCAGAAGCACTCTTAATCAAATGGGAAGAGTATATCTAGAGGACCCTACACTCAGAGGGTGTGGTGGCAGTGGCATAGCATGGGCAGGGCCCCAGGGGTGGTTTTCCCTGGGCACAAAATTCTTTGGGGTGCAAAATTTCAAAACGAAAAGTAAGTAGTTATAATAAAGAAATAGCACTCCCTCCCGCTCACACAGAAAATCTCCCAATGTTTGTGTGGGCAGACTGAGGAGCAGATTTGGCTGATGGACAGTTATGGAATTTAGAACAATACCCGCTCCCGACCAATCCCCCGTCCCACACTCCGCTGTGTTTGATGCTCATGGGCTGCCACAGCTGCCACTTGGGGAACTCACTGAGCTATTGCCCGTTTTTGTTCCAGCCTATCAGTGGGCAGTGCCGAGGATAGTCAACTTGCCCCTGGCACCAGCAACCCATGTTACGCCACTGCATGGTGGTAGCCATCTAGGATGAGTAGTATTCAATGAAACAGTTGTGCTAGTACAATAGCCTTTAGCTGGGCAATCTGAATTCCCTACCCTCTCCTCTCTCCATGCACCTCCTAAATCTGATTCAGTGGGTTGGGGGGAAACCCCAGAGCAGATTTGGGGGGAAGTTACACTGGGAGAGGAGAGGGCAGAAAAGTTACACAATGTAGCCAGAAGTCATTGCACTAGAATAAATGTTGGGTTGAATACCACCCAATGCCTTTGCCTAGCTTTCCCTCTTAGGAAGGGTTGCTTCCCAGGCCTCATGAATCTGCTGGAATGAATTGAGGTGATCTCTCAGCCAGCAACACCCATGCCTGTAATCAGAATAGGAGCAAGAGCCCATATTAACACAGGAGCATCTGTGCCATTAGGCATCACACAGGCTGTCAAATTGCTGCCACATTTTGGACTTCTCCCCACAGCGCGTCACAGCAAGCCCTGGTGCAGCAGGCTCCATTGGCAGCTGCCCAAAGGCAGAGAGATGGAGAGATTCCTGCTTTGCAGATCCATGTCGATTTGGACTTGGCCAGGACGCCCAAAGGACATTTGGTGTTTGATTCCTCCTTCGGTTGGCTTCTGGTACAATTAGACCTAGCAAGTGGTGTCTGCATCTTCCTATAGTGCTAGGGGAGGCGCTTATGCAACACCAAAAGAGAGAGAGGGAGAGGTAAAACATGGATTAAAAAATGCATTTCCTAATTTATGTGTTTAACTGCAAATTTAGAAATGATTGATTTAAACAGAAATACATCTTACCATAGTGAGAAAGACTCTGGCCAGATCATCTGTGTGTCTGCTCAATCTGCTTTCTAGGTGCTAACTCAGGCATCCTCAACCTCGGCCCTCCAGATGTTTTGAGACTACAATTCCCACCATCCCTGATCACTGGTCCTGCTAGCTAGGGATCATGGGAGTTGTAGGCCAAAAACATCTGGAGGGCCGAGGCTGAGGAAGCCTGTGAGAGCCGTGGTGTAGTGGTTAAGAGCGGTAGACTCGTAATCTGGTGAACCAGGTTCGCGTCTCCGCTCCTCCACATGCAGCTGCTGGGTGACCTTGGGCTAGTCACACTTCTTTGAAGTCTCTCAGCCCCACTCACCTCACAGAGTGTTTGTTGTGGGGGAGGAAGGGAAAGGAGAATGTTAGCCGCTTTGAGACTCCTTCGGGTAGTGATAAAGCGGGATATCAAATCCAGACTCTTCTTCTTCTCTTCTTCTAACTCTTGATGGACTACTTCAAGGCCCTGATTCTCCTCCCTTCTCATGGTTCTCTCCCCTTAAACCAAACATAGACACACAATCCTTCGAAGAGGAGACTGTTCTTTGTAAAATAGGAAACTTTTTTCATATGTGGTGGACTTCTAAGAAAGCGAAGGTATTTAGGGGAAATGATATATGATGCAATAAAAAAGATGTTTAATATCATCATACCCCCTCCAAAAAAACCTGAAGCTTTTCTGCTAGGGATTATAGGGACCAAAGTCCCAAAAAAGATGATTAAGCTGTTTATGTATGTTACAACTGCAGCTGGGATTCTTTATGCACAAAAATGGAAGCAATTGGAAGTTTCCACCAAAGAAGAATGGATAAGTTAAGGTGATGGACTATGCAGAACTGGCAAGTTAACAACCAAATTAAGAGAACTAATGGCGAAGGTTTTGTGGAAGAATTGAAGTCTTTTTTGGACCATTTAAAGCAGGCATGGCCAAACTTGGCCCTCCAGATGTTTTGGGACTACAATTCCCATCATCCCTGACCACTGGTCCTGTTAGTTAGGGATGATGGGAGTTGTAGTCCCAAAACATCTGGAGGGTCAAGTTTGGCCATGCCTGATTTAAAGAAATATTATTATAAGATGAATAGGATTTGAACCACGAGCAACTGAAGAAGTTAAAGATTATAGTAGTATTGTTAAGAAATAAGAGATAGAAGACAAGTGTGCAGCAGAGAGAGAGAGAAATATAAACACCATCGAAAAGGGGGTGGGAAGTTAACAACAACAATTTTTTTTTTTAATGCATTGAAATGTATGTGTTAAATTTTTGGAATAAAAACATGATAAAAGAGGACACATGAACTCAGAAGAATCTGTCCATTTCAGTTTACCTTAGTTTTTCATATTTCCAATCTCAAGTTCAATTAAAAAAAAATGCACTGAAAGGTTATAAACTTTTTTGTGTTCAGGTGTCCTAATATATGCAGTTTTGCCTAATACTAGGAATTTTGTATGTTATGCATACTCGTATGTGTTCCCTCCCAACATTTTTTGTTTGGAGAAACGGGTCGCAAAATGTGGAGAAGTGTGAATTTTGTATGAGAACTTCATTTTGGTTCATGTATAGGCTTGGCTTAGGAAGGTCTGAATTAAAATGTAAACCAAACAAATCCCGCTTCATCCCAAATCCATAGTCTCTGGTTATTCCCAGATTGTTGTGCTTGTTCTTTTGAGTCCAACCCTGTCTCTGGGGCGGGCGGGCGGGTGGGAGCAATCTGTATTTCATAGAGCATTTAAGGCCATACCCATCAATCTGCAGAGAGATCAACATATTTCTGACCGCTGTTTATGAGCTATATAAACTTGCTGCCCCAAGTATCTGATCTAGCAGAAGGGCACTCTGGCTGTGACAGCTTGGTCTCTCCCTTGCCAGGCCAATTGCTAAGCCCAAATCTCAAACCGTTTCTCTACAGTGTCATGATTCAGCATGGTACAGTTTCTGAATTTCAGTAATTCCCGGAGTAGAAGTGAACAGGTTTTTCATTATTCTGGAATTGCCCTTCCTAACTTCTTGTGCCCTGCATTCAGGCTGTTAAACCAGTTTTTCTGTAGCACTGATAACACCCCCTGGTCCAGGCTGATCCATTGTTTTTAGGGGTTAGTCTTATGGTAGAAAGGAGTTTTAGCATTTGTCCCAAACCAAGCAACAGATCCACTTAGCTCAGACCAGATCAAAATAGGCAGCGCTTTAACCTGACATGCATGTATAACACGAAAAAGGAAACATCCTTTCCTCTATAAAAGATGCATTATGTGCCCGTGATGAGGAGGGTCAGTTACGGTGACCTGCCATTTTTTAAGGCGCAGCGATGCTCCGTGTCAACATCACTTACTGTTGCCGACAATCACAGGCAGACGCTGAAGGGCTGGGCAAGCACAGCCTTGTTGTTCAGGGCAGAATTGCCTATGTAATACGAAAGTGGCCACATATCAACAGAGGACCTGTGAAGGTCATAGGAAACGGCCATATATAGAGCCCAATATTCTTGTTATTTTTTAAAAGGTAATGACTCTGGTGTTGTGGTGCTCATCTCACTTTACTGGCCGAGGGAGCCGGCGTACAGCTTCCGGGTCGTGTGGCCAGCATGACTAAGCCGCTTCTGGCGAACCAGAGCAGCGCACGGAAATGCTGTTTACCTTCCTGCCGGAGCGGTACCTATTTATCTACTTGCACTTTGACGTGCTTTCAAAGTGCTAGGTTGGCAGGAGCTGGGAATGAATAATGGGAGCTCACCCCGTCGCAGGGATTCAAACCACCGACCTTCCAATTGGCAAGCCCTAGGCTCTGTGGTTTAGACTACAGCGCCACCCGCATCCCTTTTGTTATTTTTTATTTTTATATATAATTTTTTATTTGATGTTACAGTTAAAGTTTACATTCAAATGTGAGTTAACATCACAAAAATATAGGATTCCCCTTGGACTTCCCTCCACCCCCACCCCCCATGGGTTCCCTTGTTCACCTCTTCCCATTGCATCTTATATTCTCCATTTTTTTCTTTAAAAACTCTGTTATATCCATAGTTCTTGCTACATTACAGTGGTACCTCGAGTTACAGATGCTTCAGATTACAGGCGCTTTAGGTTACAGACTCCGCTAACCCAGAAGTAGTACCTCAGGTTAAGAACTTTACCTCAGGATGAGAACAGAAATCGTGCGGCGGCAGCGGGAGGCCCCATTAGCTAAAGTGGTACCTCAGGTTAAGAACAGTTTCAGGTTAAGAACAGACCTCCGGAACAAATTAAGTTCTTAACCTGAGGTACCACTGTACAAGTGTTGTTACAATTCTGCTAATGTTTTTAATTGTTTACACAGTGTTTTCCCAGATAAGTTATAAAATTTTCCCATTCCTTATTAAAGTTTTTATCTTCCTGGTTTCTGATCTTTCTGGTCATTTTCGCCAGTTCAGCGTAATCCATCAACTTGATCAACCATTCTTCTTTATTACAGATTTTGTCTTCCGTCCATTTCTGGTCTAAGAGCATCCGCGCAGCTGTCGTCACAAACATAAATGGTCTTTTCTGCTCCTTTGGTATTTCTGCACCTCTAATTCCTAAAAGAAAAGCTTCTGGTTTTTTAAAACAAAAGTTATTTTAAGCATTTTTTCCCAACTCATTATACAGTTGTACCTTGTGTTACGAACGCTGCGTGTTGCGTTCATCCCGGGTTATGAACCCGCCGAACCCAGAAGTACCGGAACAGGTTACTTCCATTTTTGGAGGTTCGCACATGTGCAGGCGTGTCAAATGACGTCACGCGCATGCGCAGAAGTGCCGAATCGCGTTGCACACATGCGCAGACATGGCGCTTCAAGTTACCTGTTGCTCATGTTGCGAACGGGGCTCAGGAACGAATCCCGTTTGCAACCAGAGGTACCACTGTATATCATTTCCCAGAATGCTTTTTATTACCTTACACTTCCACCACATATGATGAAAGGTGCCCACCCAATATTCTTTTTAATAGCTGGGATAGCTCACTCCATAAAGCGTAAGACTCTAAAGCTGAGGGTTATGGGTTTGAGACCCATGATGGGCAAAAGATTCCTGTGTTCCAGGGGGTCGGACTAGATGACCCTTGTGGTCCCTTCCAGTTCTGTGATCCTAATCTTTCCCAGCTCTACCTGGGGATGCCAAGGACTGCCTGAAAAGCATGTGCTCTACTTCGGACCTTCACTGCTGTTGCCTTTCTCACCAAGCTTTTCTCCTTGTCCAGCTTCCCACCCCTGGCCAGCTTTCAGCTGACTGCATCATCATCATCATGTGCCTGTGCAATGGTCTCTGCCTGCTTGATCCCAGTAACTGCTCAGACTCGGGGCTTATTACCTTTCCTCCAAGCTCTCCAGACATGGTCCACGCTTATAGCTCCATGTCCATGTGCTGCAACCAAATGTAGGTAACCTATTAAGCTGTGGAACTGCATTCTTCTGTCAGTCGAGGAACTGGCCCTACCTAGTACTGTCTGGTGTTTATATGCTTCACTGGCACGCTCTGCTGGCGTGTTGAATGGGCGCTCTGCACATGCCCCCGACATGTTGCGCTGAAGCTTTAAAAAGCGGGTTTTTGTGAGGAATGTTCTGGGGGGCAGGGCAGGGATAGCACTGAAACTTTGAAGCACTCATTCCTGTGCCTGGAAAGCACGGGGGTGAAGTTAAGTGTGGATAAAGTCCTCATCGTCCCTCATATGGCCTGGAGCTAATTTCACCTATCTCATTTGATAATTCTACACATTACAATGACCACAGATTAAATTGTTGCTGTGTCTGTGACTCACATGTTTGTCTCAGCATGGGAAAGGAGAAATAAGGGACATTTCACAGTAAGACTTAAACTATACTCTCCAATATTTATCCAACATTTCTCCAGTGGAAATCTTTTCCATCAACCTTTTATTGGCATCAAACAAACATACATACATACAAAACAGAAGCGGATTAATACTTTCACAGTGGCACAGGCTATGTTAGAAAAGAAAAGAGACAAGACTCTGCTGACCACGATCACATCTCTGGGACTCTCTGGGAGGGTGAGAGGATTTGTCCATGCGATGACCACCAGGTGGAAAGCCTTGTTCATATGGTTTTTCACTGCAAACTTTACGACGATCTCCGCCAGCAATTCCTGGACCAGCTCTGTATCCCTAGAAGGAGACCAGAGCGGGAAGTCTTACGTTTCCTACTAACGGGGACTGACCAGGAGCTTACCAAATTGGTAGTTCAATACCTACATTTGCTCTTTTCTCGTCGTAATATTCTGCAGTGAAAATAGGGCCTTCTTCTTCTTCTTCTTCTTCTTCTTCTTCTTCTTCTTCTTCCTCTTCCTCTTCCTCTTCCTCTTCCTCTTCCTCTTCCTCTTCTTCCCTGCCCATCTGACTGGGTTGCCCCAGCCACTCTGGGCCACTTCCAGCATACACAAAAACGCAATAAAACATTAAAAACTTCCCTAGACAGGGCTGCCTTCAGATGTCTTCTAAAGGTTGTATAGTTACTTACCTCCTTGGCTCGGGGCTTGCATAACATTTCGCCAATGGAAATAAGGATGGCCTCCCTTACCCTCTAACATTTCTTTGATTAGCATTGGGATGTCCTAAAGAAAAGCGGGACATTCTGGGATCAAATGAGAAGCCAGGATGGCTTCTGTAAATATCGGACTGACTCTGGAAAATAGGGACACTTGGAAGGTCTGTTATAAGTGTTTTTAAAGAAAAACTCAACACTCAGATTCAGGTTTTCTGCAGGCAGACCCCATCTGTCCCTGCTGCCCGACACTTTCCCGAGATTCCCTAATACTTTAGGTGGGATTTTGAAAGACAGGAGTAGAACTTTGTACGAGAGCTTCTTTGTGGCGCACTAACTGGTTTAACGGCTGTAATTATCTCTCTGAGAGAAACTGTAAATTGGATTAAGGCTCTGAGTTGCAGCTGAATGAGCTCCTCCATTGCCCCACCTGGTGGGCTGCTGTGCGATAACAAATATAAGAGGAAACGAGGAAAAAGGGGGGGGGGAGGATTGAAAGTGCAGAGAAATCGAATTTGGATTCCACTTCACACTCATGGCTTCCTTCTGGAAAAAATGAATTTTTTCCGGCAGAAAAAGCTGGCATAGGCTACGCTGGCAGTATCAGCGCCGGGGCTCGTATCATCTGCTGGCGCTCTTCCGGAAACACGATCCCCTCCATTATCGGGAGGAAATAAATAAATAAACAGCAGGAGATGTTTTGGCAAAGGAGCAGGAAAAGGAACAGAGAGCGATGCGTGTCAACACAGTGTGCTTGCGGCCAGCTCTGTCTGTTGCAGGCAGGAGTGGGGGAAGGCAAGGAGCAGGGAGCAAGATAGGAAGTTTGGGTTATTCTCCATTCTCTTCCCCCCCCACTGCCTTCTATTTGCATCATTGAAAGAAACCCACTATTAAAAAAAAACCCTGACCTACATGTCAGACTGACCTACGTATGCTTTTGACCCAATGCTAAAGGCTGCTGGAAAGGAACCTCAGCAGTAGAACATAGTGACTTCCTCTCTGGGAGTTTCTGGCCCAGGGTACCTTTTCAAATCGTCACCACACCAACCAGGGAGGCCCCAGTATGTGAAATCATAGAGTTGTAGAGTTGGAAGGGGTCCTGAGGGTCATCCAGCCCAACCCCCTGCAATTCAGGAATCTCAGCTAAAGCATCCATGACAGATGGCCACCCAACCTCTACTTCGAAACTTCCAAGGATGGAGAGTCCACAACCTCCCTAGGGAGAAGATTAAAAGTTCATTAACAAGAGTAGTAAAGTGGCAAATCAGTAAAGCTACCACTCCAGGTTAAAAAGTAAGCTGAGGTTGACACTTTGCAGACTTCTACAGGCACTGAGGGAAATGCTATTGAGGATCAAGAGGTGGCTCCCAGGGGGAGAGAGGCGCAGAGTTGGATCAGGGCTAGATGAAGGTCAGCGTGTGTGTCTTGGGGGAGGAACCCCATGGTAATTAATGCTGGGGTTGTCAATGGTAGATGAACCCCCCCCCCGGCTTGGATTAATAGTGCAATTGAATTTTGCATATAAATGCAAGTTTAAGCCCCAATTGTATCCCATTGCCATAATTCCCCATCCTTTACCTCTGTCTCGATGGTAGACAGAGCTTTCTGGTAGAGATAGCCTCTTCCGAGTGCCTTTTCCCCAGGAAAAATAGGTGCTGGAACTCAACATGGTTACAATAAGTCGCCGAGTGAATCAGGGCAGCCTTGAACAAATGCTGGTTTGACAACAGATGCATTCACCGCCTGCAGAGGTGCTAAAAACTATGGAAAGCTGTGTCCCTTTTTGGTTTAGTGGGGTCTCCCCTGTTTTGATGCAGGTCAAATAAATGCTCGTTCTTCTAGATTCAGGAATATGGCTAGAGCAGCTCAGAAGGGCATTTGTGCAAACACACATGCATGCAACCATAGAGACATAGATGGAAAGCTTAAAATGCACCACTGCTACATGGGAGATGGATTGAAGTAAAGGACCAATTGTGGCTAGGAGCTAGGTGGAGTCATAGATCTAAAAAGAGCGTAGGCTCACACACGCTGGACAACTTCCATTTTGATTTGAAATGTTCGTTTTGGGCTTCTCAGAAGTAAGGTAAAAGGTAAAGGACCCCTGAACAGTTACGTCCAGTCAAAGGCAACTTGGGGTGTGGTGCTCATCTCACTTCATGCATAAAATTAAAACTGAAAAACTCTTGCAATAAATGAACTTTGTAAACCGCTGGAGGCCAGGGCAAGCCGCAGGCCTCTCCCCAGGGTCGTCCTCTTATATACCTGCTGGGATAGACAAGGCATCTGACCCTCACCCGAATCTCATAGCTCTCCTGACAACTGCTTTGGTCTGTAGCCACAGTGTGGAAATAAAGGATGAGATTGCCCACCAGATACCAGGCACTCTACTATTCAAATTAGGCCCCAGTGTTTTTGTTACAATCCCCTTCTCAATTAAGTAATCAATTTAAATTCTCAAAACTTTCTTATTTGTTAATTCGAGCAAGTAAACTACTGCTCTCACTTCATTACAAACAGTATTTCTACCTGCAACACACTTGAGCAAACCTGCTCCTCTTCCTTTCACAGATATTTTGTTGCCATTTGCAACTGTAGCTGCCTCTGATTAGTTATCATTTAACTCTTGGGGGAAATAATTAGCATCACACATCATGTGCATGGAAGTTGCCGAACCAATTAACCAACTAGAAGGATTACTGTTAATAGCACCAGTTTTCCTATAACTTGATATTGCTGGATAGTTTTGATGAACTGCAAAAGCATTTTTAGTTTGCTTTCTGTTGCCACCCTGGAACTTTTCTTTATTAGTGCCACTTTGTTTTGTACGATTCCTTGCAAATGAAGGAAAACAACTTTTCTGCTTGTATATGTTGATAATATAATTTTGGTTACTGAGGACAAACAAGATTGTACAAAAACAAGATTGGGTGCAGGCCTGGCCAGGACATAGGCATCCTGACTGTGACAAAGGTGACCTGTGTGCTTGTTTGCTTGATTAACAGCTGCTGGGAACACTGCCCCAGAATTTAGTCCACATTGCTTAAAAATTCTGGGTCTAGTAGACTTGAGAACTCAGACAAGCCAGACTGGATTGCTTAACTCAAGAGATTCTAACAAATCTACCAACTAGCTTCCTACTATGTATAAGGGAATGTGCTCTGCTACTGACTCGCTAGCGTGAGTGAGGAAGGATAATATTAAATCAATATATCCTCTCCTACTATCCACAACATTCCCACAAAAGTGGTGCCAGAACTCACCATGAACGCTTCCCTTGTTCTCTTATAGTGACAATGGGGCTCACCTGAGAGGTGCTGGAACTGAGTTCCGTCAAGTTCAAGCCCTGGGAAATTTTTATTCACACCAGTGACTTTGGCATGTGAGATAATCCAATATAGCAATTTAAATCAAAATCTGAATATATATATATATATATATATATAATCTGTCATGGAACAAACCGTTTTGAAGCAGACAACAGCAGTTGCCCAGACCTCGTTGCTGGTTGCGAAGGGGCCCCCACAACAGTTCAAGCTTCAGGGCCCCCCAAAGTAGAGGTCCTTCACCCTGCATCAAGGAAGAGGCTGATTATGCAGGGATACCTCAGAAAAAGGAGACCAGGACATTAGCCCATGCATTGAGAGATGGGGCAATTTAAAGAGACAGCCCAATCGACAAGCTGCTTGAGAGAATGCAATAGGTTTTAGGCCTATTCGGGCAATTAATTAAATGTGATTTAAATACAATAAGGATTTTGCCTTAATTTGTGGATTTAGGCTGGTGTCTTTTCAACACGCAGATGGATAAGAGAAAGGCTGCCTTTTCAGGATTTTGTAACCAATGAAAGAGAGAAAGAGAAAGAGAAAGAGAGAGATTATATGCATGTGTGTGCGCGCCAAATATTCTCAATATTGCTTTTTAAAGGTCTGATAAACAGAAATGGCACAAGATGTTTTCATGCCTGAGACAGCATGTCCAGACAGGGGCGCAGGAAGGGGGTGAGGTGGGGGCGTTTCGCCCCGGGTGTCACCACTGAGGGAGGTGACAAAAGGCCGGGCGGCACACACCGCGGGGCCTGCAGTGCAACCAAACCATGTGTCTCTCCTGGGAAGTGACACGGTGGCTTGGGCGCCTGCAGGTTCCACCCTGCCCCAAATGGTCTGCCCACTGCCTCATCCCCAGCTGTAGGGCAGTTGAGTGGGAAGAGGCAGGCAGACTCTAGAGGCCCCGTGGAGTGTCTTGCCCCAGCTGGCCCTGCCCCTGCTGGCAGCTGGCCCCGCCCCTGGGCACAGGGCATGCGTACTGCCCCAGGCGCCCGATCAGCTTGCTCTGCCACTGTGTCCAGATACCTAAATTGCTGGGGGCTGGGCTAGATGACCCTCAGGATCCCTTCCAACTTTATGATTCTATGATTCTTTACAGAGAGCCAATAATCACTGCCTCTGATCCTGATCCAATTATCCACCATGAAATACAGGATACTGACGGCAGCCAATCGCAGCCTTTCTGGGTTTTTTTGGGGGGGGCAATTGTTTTTATTCCCTCAGCTTTTCAAAGCCTAGAACCTTAAAATCTGAATTGTTGTTCCGCCGGTTATATAGCACACATTTTTGGGTTATACTGTCATACCTTGGTTGTTGAACGTCTTGCAAGTCGAACATTTTGGCTCCCGAACGCCGCAAACGTTTCTTTGGAACCTGAACGTCCGGCGTGGCTTCCGATTGGCTGTAGGAGCTCCTTGCAGCCAACCGGAAGCCGTGCCTTGGTTTCTGAATGTTTTGGAAGTCAAACGAACTTCCGGAACGGAATCCGTTCGACTTCCGAGGTACCGCTGTACGTTAGCTTTAGGTTTCTCTCTGCTGGAGAGGTGCGTGCCTCAATCATTTTTAATTATATTTTAAAAATATTGTCTATT